>JAKCPI010025810.1:0-12944 GCA_023213315.1 Euborellia annulipes | reverse complement strand
TTGTATTAAATAATATGGGCAGAAATAAAAGAGTTCTTTTTTTTATTTATCTCAGTTTCACGCTGACGTTTCGATCCAGGTAGGTATCATCTTCAGAGCATAATTTATGAGATCAAAATTTTACTAGAGAAAAAAATCTGGTGTGATTGGTCACACAGATTTCGAGATTTTGATGGTTATACACGATTTGAAGTTCCCCTGAATCTGTCTCTGTGTGTGTGTCTGTGAACAAAATATCTCAAAAATGAAAAGAGCTAGGAGGTTGAAATTTTATATTTAAGTTAAGTATCCTCCTGGGACGTGACACGAAACTTTTGAACAAAATCGGACAAAAAGTACTAGTACTTTACTGATGTACTTTTTCAGTTTTTTTTTTTATTTTCTCAAAATCCGCTCAAACGATTTTGATGAAAATTCATAAATTAATTATTTTTTAGATGCTCTTTAAAATGTATATTCTCATTTTGCCATTGAAATCTTCTGAAGACAACTTTACTCTTGTGTTTCATAGGAAAGATAGGTGAAATGATTGTTATATCGGTGGAAATTGTGGACACAAAAAAAATCTGGTGTGACAAGCACAGAACACAACTTACGAAAACCGGAGGTAAGGGAAAGTTATGTGCTGTGCAACCAGTCAGACCAGATTTTTTACATTATGTTAAAGCTAAATAATATTTAAAATTTATGTTAAAAATTTATTTAGAATGGTATCAAATCAAACAAATTAGAATTTCTTTAACGAAAAGTTCCTTTTTAATTTTCAATTTTATTATAAGGACATCGTACGTCCATCTTCTGAGTTCCATTTTAATTGAAAATGGTGCAGAAGGGACCTGGCAGTCAGCAATGTCAAGCATGGATGCCCTTTGGATAGGTGGTCCTCGGTAAAAACAACTAAATGGCTTCAGTAGCCGAAAGGGATAATCAAAAACTCTTTTTGCACTAAGGATCAGAGTTCCTGAATGATGAAGTCTAAAATATAATATTTAAACTATAGACTGCTTCTTTTTATAATCCGCACAGTAGTTACGTCAATGGAAATGAAATTATATAAAAAAAAAAGAAAATTACGAGTATAAAGCCCTTCAAAGTCTTTTAATTAGAAACTAGAAATAATAATAAAGGAGAGAGTTTATGTAAAAGAGAGCGAGAAAAAAAAAAGATATTAGATTAAATTCAGAAAGTAGGGGGAGATGTCGTAATAATAAAAATAAAAATTTTATACCTAAAGCCTTATCTCTTTATTTTTTTGGTTCATGTTATTAAATTAATTAATTAAAAGACATCTCCCTTTTTATTCTAAGTTTAAAAAAATCTTAAAATTTTAGGGCTATAAATAAAGGAGACTTCACTGTCCTTAAATAAAGCCCTCGAATAGATCTCATTTGTTAGAAAATAAATGTTGAAATTATGCTAAAAAAATTTTTGTTAGATAAAGACCCCTCTTAATCTTATTTTTTAAATAGTCAATTAAGTAATATTTTTACTTAAAATTTAGTAAAAATATTTCTTGATATAACGTTAATTAGTTTTATTAAGTTTATTTAGAAATAAATTGCTGGGAAGGAATATAGTAACATTCAAGTAAAAAACATTGTTTACACCGACAATATACTTATATACCAAATAACAGAGAAGTAAGTACTTCACTCCAGTCAAATTTTAGTGTGTGACCCTTCTCAATTTGGAATCGGAATCGGTTAGAACTCCAGTCAGGCCCCGGTGTGATCGCACCTTAAAACAGGTACGTCAAAAAATAAAAGAAAATCATTGTGTGGTTTTATGAAACCACGATGCAAGTGAAACTTTTTTTCGGATCGTAGGCGTTTAACTGAAAATTTTCACAAAATTATTCAATTAAGGGTATTAAAATCGCGTTTTTAATCTTAATTTAATAATTGGAAAATGGGAAATCAATAGACACATGTTAAAAACTGAGAACAATATTTATTTAGTAATTGAAGATTTGAATCATTTTAAATTATTTTAAAAATTATATTTTATCAATTTAAAAATTGAATAATTAAATCTCACAATTATTTTCTTATAATTCGTCATATATATTAAATTTCAACTTTCCTATTTTTGTCGTTCACGGCTTGTGACGTCATGGCTTGAAATGTCACGGCCTGTAACGCGACATGCTGATAGAAGAGCGAAAAAATTTGAGGCCATCAAATTAAAGTTCCACTATAATAAAGAAAGGCAAGGGTCCACATTAGGCGCCCCCCCCCCCTGTCTAGACGATGATTTCAATGATACAAGCTCTTTGTGTATTTCCTCCCTGGATTCGGTCCATCTTCCCGTTTCTCTATCTCCGATCGATTGCTAATTAATCCCCCATCTGATCGATACAAGAGGAAAGAAGGGTGAACTCCCTCCAGGGACTCCTTCCCATTGGCTCATCACCAAATGACCAAGAAAGAGGGCGGAGTGAATATATTTCATTCCAAACACTCTTAACGTTATATTATCCTCTTTTCAGACCTCCCCCGCCCCTTTTTTACTTTCTCTTACCTCTATATATATATGTTAATACATATAGAGAAAGTATTGGATTCATGTCAAAAATTCGATGTCGAGATTTTGATGGATATACACGTTTTGAGGTCCCCTGAATCCAAAAAAATCTGGTGTGACTGGCGCACAGCACACAACTTTCTCTTACCTTCGGTAATCGAAAGTTGTGTACTGTGCTTGTCACACCAGATTTTTTGTGTCGACATGTATTTAGTTCCCGGCAGTAGGGAATATTTGAATTCAGATGTAAAATTTATAAGTATGGGAAAATATTTATATTTTGTAACCATGACAACCATTTCTCATATCTTTCCTATGAAGCACAAGAGTAAAGTGTGCTTCAAACAATTTTGAGGGCAAAACGAGAATATACATTTGAAAGAGCATCTAAAAAATAATTGATTTTTGAATTTTAATCAAAATCGTTAGAGCGAATTTTGAGAAAATCGAAAAAAACTGAAAAAGTACATCAGTAAAGTACTAGTACTCTTTGGCCGATTTTGATTAAAGCTTATTTTCCGGTCCCGGGGGGTGTTTAACTTATATATAAAATTTCAGCCTCATAGCTCAATTCCTTCATGCTTAAAAGTGAACACAGACACACACACACACCCACCCACAGACAGACCATGTCGCGAAAACCACTTTTTTGGATTCAGGGGACCTCAAAACGTGAAGATCCATCAAAATCTCGACATCGAATTTTTGACATGAATCCAATACTTTCTCTCTATATATATATTACATATATACATAGGTAAGAGAAAGTAAAAAAGTGGTTTTCGCTACATGGTCTGTCTGGGTTCAATTTAAAGCATGAAAGAATTGAGCTAGGAGGATGACATTTTATATTTAAGTTAGGCACCCACCTGAGGCGTGAAAATAAGATTTTAATCAAAATCGGCCAAAGAGTACTAATACTTTACTGATGTATTTTTTCAGTTTTTTTCAATTTTCTCAAAATTCGCTCTAACGATTTTGATTAAAATTCAAAAATCAATTATTTTTTAGATGCTCTTTGAAATGTATATTCTCATTTTGCTCTCAAAATTGTTTGAAGCACACTTTACTCTTGTACTTCATAGGAAAGATAGGAGAAATGGTTGCCATGGTAACAAAATATAAATATTTTCCCATACTTATAAATTCTACATCTTGAAATTCTATCTAATGTAGCACCTACTGTCGGAAACTAAATATATGACGACAAAAAAATCTTTTTATTTTTATTTGTTTAAGGTGACCCCAGTCTCTATTTATTTCAATTAATTGGTATCCAACTTAATTGAAATAAATTTACCGCCTGGGACGGGATGTGGACCCTTGGCCCTTTGGCGCCAGCAGCTAAGCCCTTTAGAATTTTAAATACCTGTATACCTTTTAAAGAATTTAAAGACAACCTGTATATTTCATTCATATCAAAATATGTAATATTAAAATGACAGGACAGAAAAGCTTTTTACTGATCACAAAAAATAACTCAAATGTGAAAGCATTATTATTGTCCTTTTATTTCTCTCTCTCTCTCTCTCCATCTATTAAGCCTAAAATCTTGTCATTCAAAATCATTTTTTGATTTATTGTTCACTTAAAAACAAAATATAATATTTTCTATTATTATTATTATTATCAAGTAGCCTATAGGGAATGTAGACGAAACGAATAATGTAGCCACTCCTGATAAAAAAAAAAATTATATTCTTGTCAATTAACTTTAGTAGAATACGTTAAAAATAAAATCAAAATTCTCTCACGAAGGCTTTTATTTTATCAAGTCAAAAAATTCACAAAAATGTCAGTCGGCCATATTTATGAATAAGCCACGTGACTTACACCAGCCCAGCAACGTCGCATAAAACAAAACGCGTTTCACGCTTTCACTTATTTTTGTAACTATATTTTTTCTCGCAAATCGCCCGCCCATTGTGTCTAAACTGATTTGCATTACGCATTGTAATATTATAAATGAAATACAACAGCAAGATCAACATAAACAGCTGTGAAATGCGATGTTGCCAGATATTTTGTTCACAGAAACACACACACAACACTTTTTTTGTTTCAGGGGGCCTCAAAACGTGTATATCTTTCATTGTTAGAGACTTCCCTCTTTGTTATTCGTTGCCTTGCGACTCTGTTTTTGTTTTTGTAAAAAGTTTATATATTATTATTATTTTTCAAACTAAATAAATCCCTTCTACAAATTATCAATTTATTGAAGTTGTTCACTTCAACTGGTGACCCCGACGTGATATAAAGATGGCAGAGCAAGAAACAAGGGAAATTTATCGAGTTTCAGTTAAACTCGCTCCATTCTGGAAAGTTAATCCGGCGGTCTGGTTCAAGCAAATTGAATCTCAATTCATCATCTCAAATATTACTACGGATTCAACCAGTGTAGTGGCGGCAATTGACAGTGATGTCCTAACGGAGGTCAGTGACATCATCTTAAATCCACCTTCTCAAAATGTATATGAAACTCTTAAAAAGAGGCTGATTGATCGTTTCATTGAATCTGATCTAGTTAGAATTAATAAATAAGTTGCTTCGAAGTCTAGAATTGGGTGATAATTATCATTATTATTATTTAAACGACCCTCTCATCTATTGCGTGAGATGAAGGAATTAGCCCAAGATAAAGTCACAGATTCCTTTTTAAAAACACTCTGGATTCAAAGACTTCCTATTAATTTACAAACAATTCTTGTCGTCTCTAATGATACTATGGACAAGTTGGCCATTATGAGCTGATGGAAACGACTGTGAATGAATCGCCTTTGGCA
This sequence comes from Euborellia annulipes, assembly GCA_023213315.1. NCBI lineage: Eukaryota > Metazoa > Arthropoda > Insecta > Dermaptera > Anisolabididae > Euborellia > Euborellia annulipes. The sequence goes on along the minus strand of JAKCPI010025810.1, from coordinate 7,638 downwards.
TTGGTTAGTAAAAACGACGGATCGACAGATCCATTCATCTTTAAAAATCTGGTGAGACTGGCGCACAGCACCCAACTTTCTCTTACCCTTCGGCAAGAGAAAGTTGTGTTCTGTGCTTGTCACACCAGATGTTTTTAAGAATGGGAAAATATTTATATTTTGTATTCGTTGATAGTTTGGGCTGGAAGTTGAAATTAATAAGTAGGAGAAGGAAACCAGCGCCTCTTTTTCCACCATACACACTATTTATTTGCAAATATTTCGGGTTGCAGTACGCCACCCATCATCAGTGCAGCGACTATATATACAATGTAAAATATAAAATAAAATAAAATAAAATTATAAAATTATTATACAGAAAGTATTCAAAAATGGGCTTACATAGTTTTGGTGGTTTATTTATTATTTATTTATTTATACAAACAGAGGCAAAAATATAGACGACATCCACCACCAAAACTATGTAAGCCAATTTTTGAATATTTTCTGTATAATAATTTTATAATTTTATTTTATTTTATTTTATATTTTACATTGTATATATAGTCGCTGCACTGATGATGGGTGTACTGCAACCCAAATATTTCAAATAAATAGTGTGTATGGTGGAAAAAGAGGCGCTGGTTTCCTCTCTACTTATTAATTTATATTTTGTTACCATGGCAACCATTTCTCCTATCTTTCCTATTAAGAAGAACAAGAGTAAAGTGTGCTTCAAAAGATTTCAAGGACAAAATGAGAATATACATTTGAAAGAGCATCTAAAAAATAATTGATTTATGAATTTTAATCAAAATCGTTATAGCGAATTTTGAGAAAATCGAAAAAAAAAAACAACTGAAAAAGTGCATCAGTAAAATACTAGTACTCTTTGGCCGATTTTGTTCAAAAGCTTCGTGTGACGTCCCATGGGGGTGTCTAACTTAAATATAAAATCTCAACCTCTAGCTCTTTTCGTTCTTGAGATATTTTGTTCACAGACAGACAGACCATGCCGCGAAAACCACTTTTTTGACTTTAGGGGAACTCAAAACGTGAAGATCCATCAAAATCTTGACATGAATCCAATACTTTCTCTCTCTATATATTAACATATATATAGAGGTAAGAGAAAATAGAAAAACTCCAAAGAATATACATAAGAACAAATTATCTGACTTTATTAATGGAAAAAGTTTTACAATTTCGTTGTTTAATTTTACTTTCTCTTACCTATGTATATATGTAATATATATATAGAGAGAAAGTATTGGATTCATGTCAAAAATTCGATGTCGAGATTTTGATGGATCTTCACGTTTTGAGGTCCCCTGAATCCAAAAAAGTGGTTTTCGCGACATGGTCTGTCTGTGTGTGGGTGGGTGTGTGGGTGTGTGTGTGGGTGTGTGGGTGTGTGTGTGTTCAATTTTAAGCATGAAGGAATTGAGCTATGAGGTTGAAATTTTATATTTAAGTTAAACACCCCCGGGACCGGAAAAATAAGCTTTTAATCAAAATCGGCCAAAGAGTACTAGTACTTTACTGATGTACTTTTTCAGTTTTTTTCGATTTTCTCAAAATTTGCTCCAACGATTTTTTTTTAAATTCAAAAAATCAATTATTTTTTAGATGCTCTTTAAAATGTATATCTCATTTTGCGATTGAAATCTTCTGAAGACCACTTTACTCTTGTATTTCATAAGGAAGATAGGAGAAATGGTTGCCATGGTAACAAAATATAAATATTTTCCCATACTTATAAATTTTACATCTTGAATTCAATTGTACCCTACTGTCGGAAACTAAATACATGTCGACACGAAAAATCTGGTGTGACAAGCACAGTGCACAACTTTCGATTACCGAAGGTAAGAGAAAGTTGTGTGCTGTGCGCCAGTCACACCAGATTTTTTTGTTTCTTTATATTTTTATTTTTTCAAATTATAGACTCTCTATAGAACTTTTTAATCCATCGACGGAGAGTAAATAATAAAGCAGTAAGATAAGAAAAAAGAAGTATTAAATGAAAAGTTCTTTATATTTTTAATAGCCTATGCCATATCAGTACTAGTTATTAAAAAAAAAAAAAATAATTTTGTCTCTAAAGGGGATGAAAAGGATGTGTGAAATTGAATAGATGTTTTTTTCCTAGTATATATTTATCGATTTCTTTGGCAAGAAAAACGAGCTGCAAAACGAGAATGAAAGAGAGAGAGAGAGAGAGAGAGAGAGTTATTCAATCAAAATTCTCTCTCTCTCCGTTTTATTTGGGTGGGAGGATTGAATCCAACTCAACTCTTTTAATATGAATGAATTTTCTAGTTTAATCGAAATATTGTAATTCGAGCTTGGAATTGCAATGAAGGGATAAATAACTACGTAATATCAATACATCCATCCACTTCTAAGCATAAATTCCCTCTATAAGACGGGATCCGGATTAAAAAATAATACGGGCTCGGATTAACAGGCCTACCCCATATTAGTATTGTAAATTACATATATTATTTTTATTATTACATATCTATAGGGGTCTGTATATAACAATGAAATGGGAAAAATGTATATGGAGGCTTTGTCCCCCTGGGCCCCCTGCCAGCTGGCTCGGACCTGCCTGCGGCGGACCCTCGCCTTTTCTTAATTATGAAATTAAGAAAATTATTTTATATTTTTTTTTAAACACTCACACTTTTTTCTCATTCACACTCCCATTTACACACACATTCACACAGTCTTTTCGACAACTTAGGCCATTTAAGACATTGACGATAACCGTTGTATAAATAATTAATTATACATATATGGGGTCCAGGCATTCTTATTTAAGCCATTTGATATCCAATTGGCTTAAATAAAATCATCGGACTGCCTGGGGTCTGAACCCGAGACGTTTGGTATTCGAGGTTAGCACGCTAACATCTACGCCAAGCCCCGAGGGCAAAAGAAAATAATTATTATTATTATTACTACGTATTCCAATCCAGTGCCTGCTTGTGGATTTGTTTACTTCCATAGAATACACAAATGCAAAGAATACTTAAATATTTCTCTATGCATTTCCTATGGGAGAAATCGTAACTTTAAGAATTAATAACTCAAAAAGTTATAAGAATTTCGGGACGCGAGTATTTTTCCGGGACTCTCCATAACGTCCTCTATAAGACTCCAAAATTTCGTTTCAAAATTCCAACTGGAAGTTGGTAAAACAGAGCGTGACAGACGGACAGACGGACACTCCGCAATTACTATATATAGATTATTATATATAGATATTACAATGAGAAATGCAAATCATTTTAGACACAATGGACGGGCGATTTGCGAGAAAAATATCGCCAATTAGAAAAAATCTAAGCGAAAGCGCGAAACGCGTTTTTTATTTTATGCGACGTTGACGCACTGGTCTGAGTCACGTGACTTACTTAATTTTAAATATAGTGGACTGGGCGTTTTTGTGAATTTTTTTGTCTTTCTTGTTAAAATATTTTTAAAAGCCTTCATCAGAAAATTTTGATTTTATTTTTAACGTATTCTACGGAAGTTAATTGATAAAAATAGAAGTCTTTTGTTTTTTTGTTTTTATCTATATCAGGAGTGGCTACATAATTCGATATATGTGCGAAACGTGTCTACATGTTAAATTCCAATATTTTAATTATAATTTAATAATTATTTACACGATAACCCTACGGCAGATCTGCATCAAAAAATTATTTTATAAGTGTCTTAAAGTCCGAACAGCATTAAGGATCCGAATACTTCTCTAAAAGGGAGAAAAATCAAATTTCGAAATTCCCAGAACAGCTATTTGCAAACAGCCAGATGGTCATTAGCGTATTATAGATAAGGATTTTAGAGAAACTCTCTTTGTAAAGATATAACAGAGAGATTGCATATATTGAATTTCATCTGTGATTGGATTTGCGCATACGAATGACGATTAATGGATAAAAGCGTTTTCAATTTCTCTCTTTGGGGAAACAAAACAATAGCTACAAAAATAACCTCTCTGTTTCTCTGGGGGAGAAGAGAGACCACAACAACACCAGCAACAACAATTTTATTGATTTTATTAATAAATAATAAAATATAAACGTTACATTATTATTATTCTCTTTATCTCGCAAACTTAAATGGAAATCTTAAATAAAAACAAATTCTTATAAATGGTAATTTCACTCCCTAGGCTCTTCCCACTCTAGTTGGCTCGGGCCCGCCTGCGGCGGACCTTCGTCTTTTCTTAATCAAGTGACGCAATTTTTCAGTCAGTTTGAGGCAATAAAAATACACATCTGGGTTATTAAAAAATAACACTCTTTAATCTTTGAAAAAAGCTGGTGTGATTGGCGCACAGCACCTTTCGATAAGAGAAAGTTGGGTACTGTGCTAGTCACACCAGATTTATTTTGTGTCGACATATATTTAGTTTCCGCCAATATATTAGAATTCGAGATGTAAAATTTATAATATAAATTTTAATCAAAATCGGAGCGAATTTTGACAAAATCGAAAAAAACTGAAAAAGTGCATCAGTAAAGTACTGGTACTCTTTGGTCAATTTTGTTCAAAAGCTTCGTGTCCCGTCCCATGGGGGTGCCTAACTTAAATATAAAATTTCAACCTCCTAGCCTTTTTAGTTCTTGAGATATTTTGTTCACACACAGACAGACAGACAGACCATGTCGCGAAAACCACTTTTTTGGATTCAGGGGACCTCAAAACGTGAAGATCCATCAAAATCTCGACATCGAATTTTTGACATGAAACCAATACTTTCTCTCTCTATATATTAGCATATATAGGTAGGAGAGAGTAAAAATCCGAGTCAAATCCCCGATCTCTCTCAGGAAAAAAAAAAAAATTAATTATATAACAATCTTTATTATTTTACATTTGAGAGATTTAATTATTTATTAATTAATTAAGATTTAATTATTTAGTAATTAGTTTAATTCATTTTAATTGGCTTTAATTTTTCATAAGGCAAGACAAGACAAGACAATGCTTTCCAATGGACAAATTGTAAATTTTCTGGAATTATTTGTTAGAATTGGCGGACCCGAGTATTTTTACTCAACTCTCCGTAACGTCCTCTATAAGACTGTAAAATTTCATTTCAAAATTACCAGAAGTTGATCAAACAGGGGACGATACTCACGCCTCTATTTTAATTCTTTCCAAGTATTAAAATGTAAATTTGATTATTTTCTATAGAAATCAAAAAATTTATATATTTATTCAAAGGGAATATTTTATTTTTTAATAAATCACTAATAATCAAATATGAAATCCGCCATTAAAATGAATGTTGATATTTTTATATTCAAAATCAAAAAAAAAAAAAAAATAAATATGTTTGATAACACAACGAGAGAAATTATTAAATCAACAATGGCGGCGGGATGACGATGGAATTTTGCATCATCAGAGGGGAGAGGGTGGGGGTGGGGGAGTTTCATTCATTTGCGATGCAAATCTATTGCACGTGATAACAACACTGAACGAAGCAGCAGCCTTATCACAGCCCTTTGTCGGACGAGGGGGGGGGGAAGGGCTGATTTATATCCGGTTTGTACCGGCCAATCACTGGGCAGCCAGCGGCTTTGTTCTCTCCCTCTCTCTCTCACCTCCTTCTTGCCACGAATTTATTAACAACAACAACAACAACAAAACTCTTACAAGATAAATTAAACATTACAATGAAATTGATTTTAGTATAGTCTATGCTGTGTATCAATAAGAAAAATAAATAAACTTTCCGCGCTCTGAAGTGAATGTTGCGGCCCGAAATTTTTTTTTTTTTTTCACTAATGATGATGTGTCGAAATACGTATAAAGTGTTAAATAATTTATTGAAACAAAAAAACCTTGTGTTATCTTACTTGGATTTAATTCTCTAATGTTTCAAATAGAGCCAACGGTTACACATTTTAAAATTATTTATTATTCTTATTTTTTTTTAAATTAAGGTCTGTTTCGGCATCGAAGGCCATTTCCTCTATTTATTCCAATTGGATTTGTAGTCAATTCAATTGAAATAAAATTTTGTCGCTGCGGGATGCGATCCCGCGACCCTTGATACAGAAGGTGAGCACGCTACCAACTACACCAAGGCCCGAGGACCTTAGTTGCCTGTTTTAAATTAATTGACCCTCGCCTTTATTTTGATGGCTCAATCATAAAAAAATTCTTTAATCTTCCTAAATCCCACAAAATCAAAGAAAATTAATCTATTATGCAATTAAAATTTAAAAATGTCAACAAATAATGTCTGTGAGATTTATATATATTAATTATCTAATTAAATTAAATACTTAATATGATCTCGATATCGTCTTTGATTAGATCTCGATATATTCTTTGATTAGATCTCGATATATTCTTTGATTAGATCTCGATATATTCTTTGATTAGATCTCGATATATTCATTGATTAGATCTCGATATATTCTTTGATTAGATCTCGATATATTCTTTGATTAGATCTCGATATATTCTTTGATTAGATCTCGATATATTCTTTGATTAGATCTTGATATATTCTTTGAAATAACGAAGTATGAAATCTTAAAACGCATTTATTTTTTTCACGAATAACTTCTGAACTACTGCACGGATTGTCATGAAATTTGCTCCAGATCTAGAGGCTATCGTCCTAAGCTGAGAAAAACGTAGTTCGCGATAATAAATTACTGAACATTTTTACCGCTCCCTGCGGTCTGATTCACTTCTAGTTTTGATACCTTCTTAGGACTACAAATTCGCCAAACCTGCAGAACTATAAGCAAAAAAGCACATCAAATATATACGAATTAAAGAAAAGACTAGGTGCAAGGTCTGCTTAAGACGGCCGCCGAATAATTGAATTGATTGATAATTAAACAAATTGGTGTTTCTTTTTTTTTCTTTATTAAAGTAGACAAAAAGATTATCTAAATGGAATATTTTTTTTTTTTTTTTCTTTTCTCTCTCTCTTTTTTTTTTGGTAATTTTACGACCATTTTTCAACCACTATTGGGTTAGACAGAGCGCCGATGAAAAGAGAAGAGATTGAATTAATGAAAAAAAAAAAATCCAAGTGGGAATCCTTATTAGATTTCGATTAGATTAGATCCGGTATTAGAAGTCATTCACTCACTCACTACTAAAATTTTATCGAATTAATTTAATTCCCTTTTTTTTTTTTTTTTATTTAAGTGCTCAATTGAATAATAATTAAAGCAAAAAGAATGGACGTTAAAAAAAAGAGAGAAGACGCAAAATTTGTGTTGAGCTCTAGACCCCCCTTCCAGCTGGCTCCGTGCCCGCCTACGGCAGACCCTCACCTTTTCTTAATCAAGCTCCGTAATAAAGTATATATTGGTGAAACAAGAAGAATGTCAGAACACGAGAGAGCCATCAGATTGAAACATCCAAATCAGTCAGCAATTGCCGAACATGCCCTAACAACTGGCCATAAAATTAATTTAGATAATGTAAAAACGCTTCACGTTGAAAATGAGTGGTGGAAAAGAAAAGTCAAAGAATCTATAGAAATTAATAAACATCCAAATAATATCAATAAGGAAGATGGATATAGGCTTAATAAATTGTGGAACATTGTGTTGAATGAAAAATGTTAAATTAGATGTCAGGGTTTGTGTATGAATATATATGTGT